>CM033477.1:149936628-149982458 GCA_019447015.1 Hymenochirus boettgeri | reverse complement strand
CCTATTGTCGATCGGTCTCGCCTATCATCTATGTCTATCGCTTCGTGTCGATCTCTCTCTCGGGGTCTCGCGAGCGACTAGTCTAGGTATGGATCGACCTTTACTATCATCTCGGTCTCAGCGAGCTATCGATCGATCTATCATCTATCGACAGTCTAACTCTGCTAGCTATCTAACTCGGCTATCATCGATCTATCTTCTAACTCTGCGAGCGATATCTATCTATCTAGCGATCGATCGCTAACTCTCTGCTATCTATCTAACCCGGGCGATCGAGCTCTACCGCTGGCTATCGTCGAACGCTGTCGATCGATCTATCTCGGTCTATCTAGGATCTACCTATATCTATCTAACGCATCTGTCTATCTGCCTATCGATCGATCTATCTATTATCTATCTATGTATTTTATCTAATCGAGGTATGCTCTGCTACGGTCAATCATCTATCTATCTATCTATCTATCTAACCTTCTAATCTATCTATCTATCTATCTATCTATCATATCTATCTCGCTATCTTTTTCTTATCGTAACTCTGGTCTATCTATCTATCTATCTAACCGGCTATCTATCTATCTATCTATCTATCTATTATCTATCTATTATCTATCTATCCTATTTAGGATCTTCTATTTAGTATCTATCTGTCTATCTATCTATCTATCTTTATCTCTCTACCTATCTATCTATCTATCTCATCTCTGCGAGGTGCTATGGTGTATCTATTCTATCTAATTTAACTCTGGCTTGGCTCTGCTACCTATCTATCGCATATTGACATTCAGGGCTTAATCTCTACTTGCCGCCGCGGGACCATCAGCCGCGCCAGCGGCGACTCCCAGAGGTTATCACAACGCAGACGGAAATCCGGAAGTTCGGCGGCATTTGAAGGTAAAGTCTGTTAAAACATTCGGGCTAAGGCCAAATATCCGGGCACGTCCCCGAATGTTTTAACAACGTAGATACGGCCACTGCTGATACTGGTCGCGCTCGTATTAAGGGCAAATGTTCAACCCCTCAAATGAAAAATTATATTTAGTAAATTCCTCCCCCCAAATTCGCAACAGTTAAAGAAATAGATAGATAAGGACTAACCTGTTTATACAGTAAAAAATGTTCTTCCTCCCCCTTCCCTCTGCTTCTCACAAGGTTCTGCCTTCTCTCCAAGCGTTTTTAGAAGCTTGCAATGCTCAATAAGTCAGCTAAGGAAAAATTTCTTGGCTGTGATTCATCTGTCATAATTCATACAATGGATTGAATTGGCTGCTTTATATGGAAGGACACAGAAGCAGAAAGAGGGTAACTCAGACATTTAGTCTTACTGTCTTAGATTTCTACTATTTGCAGCCTTTGGGGTGGTTTTGTGTTGATTTTTATATACAATTTTTTCATTTGAAAGGGTGGACTTTAAAGACCCTCCATTGGTTTTAAACTAATCCTAAAAACTAATTCTGTAAAAAAGCCAATAATTTATATATACCTCACTATGGTAATATGGACCTTGTTCTTTTACTCATGCATGTTTTTAATGGATCCTAAAAAACAAAAAACAATAACTAGAATCCCTATAAACAGCAAAAAAGCAATCGTAGAAGACTACTTTCCCACATTCCTTCATAATGCAGAATCCTCAGAAGGGTTTTTTCCCCCCATGGCAGACACATTCGCTTTTTATTTTAGTTTTTTGGTTAAAAAAACCTAACTCTCTAAACTTCATCTTTCCACTTTCAAAGGATAATAATAGTCTCATAATAGACTCATTTAGCCCCTATTCATAATGTAAATGTTTCAGACCACAGTAAGACCCTTACAAATATCAAGAGAACCCCCTGATATCCTCGGCTGTAAAGACAAATCATACTATCCCCAGAAAAACTGAACTCTAAACTCCCTTATCCATCCTGACCTGTTTCAGTTTAATTTTGTTTTTCCCCATGCCAGGGGAGATCACTGTCCTAGTACTTACTGGATCCAATATTTTATTGATTAACTACTAGGCAGTGGACAAGTACAAACCTGAGCTGGAACGTTGTGCTCTTGTTTAAGATTTTTTCTGCAGTACCAGTGTTTGAAAACAGGCTGAAATCACAATCGCACATGAATAAACAGATTACTGGTGGGGACGTATACATGTAACCAATATAGGTTGGAACCCAAGCTTCTTCGAAATAAGCCTTTCTTACGCAATCATTAATACGACCCACTAAAATGCCAATGGCTCCTGATTATGTCCGCATTGGTAAATACAGCAACGTGCATTAAATTGGCATAATACATGGTTTAGTGTGACTACACGCAGTTGTAAATTAATGCAGTGTCTGTATATTTTACCATCACCTTAAGCTATTAATCGCCATTTTTCCCCCTAAAGGGGAACTGTGGTCTCCCTACAAGTTGCCTTCAATTAAGTATCATTGAAAAAAGCCTCTATCATAAACTTTCAAACAAGCCTTAGGGTAAAAAAAAACTCAACTCCTTTCCTTGTTTGCCCCTGTAATCATAGCCCCAAATATCACGTCCAAATATCAATCCTTTTTATAAAGCTATTTACGTCTTGTACCATTCTCTATGTTCCTATGCCTAGGATACGTGTAATGCAGGATACAAGTGGGCATGCTCAAGCCAGTGCAAATGTGGAGCAATGGTCTTGGTTATTTCGCAACTCATGATGTAAGCCAGATGCCCACTGCTTTATAGTGCTATAAATTGGATGATTGCAGCAGGATCCCTAATCCTGAAAGAGCGTGCTCAATGGCACTTGTATGGAGACCAGTCCCTCAGGTTTACAGTCGTTATAAAAAAGATACAAACAACATCTTTTTTGTCTTTTCTTAGTCTATAAACCCCGTGGTACCAAAAATGAGGCAGGGTGGGTATGGAGAAGACTGATTATAAATGAATATTTATTCCAAAATGTAAGTCCTTTTTTATTTATTTGGGCCTCTCTTCATAGTCTAGATACATGTAATACGCAAATACCATACTAAAATATCAAGAATGGAAAACCGTCAAAGGATGCTATACTTTTTCCTTTTGCCTGACGCAAAGCCATCACTGACCTCTAAGAGATGGTCTCCAATAGAAAGACTTTCCTATGGGGTTGATATGGTTGAAGGGTCTCATTTGTATGAATAACGAAAAGGTTAAATAAAACCAATAAACCACAGTCCTCTCGATTGTTGATATTTAACTTGCTACAATCACAAGGTAAAACACCAATGCTGCCCTACGCTAAAATGTGTTTTTCCCATCATTCCGACTAAACTTCGTCCGTACCTTGTCACTATGTCATCTCTCGAGAATTAGCCCAACTTCCCCTGACCTGAACAATGTTCTGCCCGAACCGATGGCTGAGGGATTCTGGGAAGAAGCAACCATCCTTTTAGTTCCATTCCTTTTGGCTTTGAGTTTCGCAGCTTGTGTGGGCCGAAGGGATTGGCGAGCTAGAGATGCACTTGGCTCTATCTAGGGTGAAGTTTTAACCATCTGATATTTAAGGTTAAAAAAACTAACATGCTATATTTATTTAACTTTTCATAGGCCCTTGTAGAGGGGGCATAACGATCCTTACCCTCTGATACATTAATCCATATACTACCCATTGTTTATGTATTTTAAATGTGTTTTCACCACTTGGTTATACAACCCCTCTGCCGTGATTCGTATATAAACCTTATGTTCCATTAATCCTATTTAATACTGTAAGTACCACCATGCTCTTTATTGAATCATTGCCATACCAAGGCTATTGATTTCTTTGCATTGATTGTTATTCTCAAAAGCCCAGTGTAGATGGAAATGTGACATTCTGTTTTTATCTTCTCGAATTTTTTCCATCACCATTTAACAGATTAATAAAGACATTCCAGGGGGTGCCAGACCCCAATATTGGAGAGGTGGCTACAAGGAACCGCGCTGTCTCATAGCTGATCGACCAATCAACCTTGCAGTTTGTTGAGCGACAGTGATTGATCAAGAGAACCTGGATATTGAAAGGACTGTATTGTCCAAGCTTCGCCCCCTCCTAGCCTGGATCTATCCACTGTTCAAAATGTGCTTCTTCTTCCTATTGGTTAGGCCCTGGGCCCAAGGGGTATGGAGCAACAAACACTCACAGTGTACTTTAAATGATCATAAATTCAGATCTTATCCCTTTAATAACCAGTGCTATAATATAGAATACATCACTCTTCTTCAAAAATTGGACCAAATTTAACCTGCCTGGGGTTTTCCAAAAAATGACAAGCAACTGTGTTATTCTCACATGATTTCATAATGTTCTAGGACAATCTGAGTCATTCAATAATATTAAAAAATGCCTGCATAATATTAATATAAAATACAGTAAACCCAACCGGCGTAACCCCCCTTCTGGCTGTCCCGAACATTCACTTGTTGGATCATGAAATCACGATTAATTATTATTATGGATTTATATAGCGCCAACATTTTCCTTAGCGCTTTACAATTACTGAATACAGTCACATCAGCAGGGCCCTGCTCTTACAATCTAAGCACATTTTTTAACACAGTATAACCTTCAGTTATGTCTTTAGATTGTGGGGGTAAACCGGAGGTGCCCACGCAATTGGGGCAAATCGGGTTCTGGGTTATCGTAACAGTACTAAGCTACCATAGTTTATGAACTCCCTTTGTACACTACATTCAGTATAGACTACTGGCAATGGCAATTGTATGGTCCGGGCTTACCTGCAGCCCCCCCCCTCCCCCCCGCAAGAATGGGGGCCAGGACCCAGAACCCCCTAAAAAACAGCTGATCGCGGCGTATGAAGAAAACATACACACAAACGATCAGTTGTTAAAAACGGAACCCCAAACTTTCTTAGATCCCCCGGGCGGTGGGTTAACGCTAAGGTGGGACAAAACGTCCTACTACTTTACCCCAGGCCTAAGTGTAGTATTTGAATGGCGGATCGGCCATAGGAGGTGCCGGATACCGCGGTTTAGTGAATCTCCCTCTTATTTTTTATTTTTATTTTCTGGTATCTCGTGTTCTTATCCACATCATGTGTAAAACAAATTCTCGATAGAAATAAAATACAAACTACCATTAAACGTATGGATGTGTTCAATTAACATCATTATGAACCTCTAAACACTGACCTGTCTCTTATAAACCACTAACAATGCCTAACCATGGACGGATTTTTACACCTCACTGAGCTTGTAGCAAAGAGCCTAGGCGCCCTTAGCCCCCATCCCTAAACACAGACCACACAACACCCCTAAAAAACCGACACCCATTTGTCCTCCTTTTTTTGGTGAACAAAATAGTTTATAAGGTTTGGATTGGTGAGGAGATTGAACAAACTGCCCCCATAGTTCCATATGCCCGGATTGACCTGGACAGTAAACGGATTTTAGTAGCAGGTCCCGCTATCCTAATGTCCCTGGGAAATTGCGAGATCTCTGGCAAACCGAGAACACTGCCCGACTGAAAATTTTGTCTGGATCGATCCGATCGTTAACACAGTGGAAAGTTGCGGTCTTGAGTCAGTGGTCGGCACTTACTTCCTGCTCTGCTGCCCTCTATTGTGGAATCACATTCTCTGCTGCACGATGGTGGGGAGGAGAACACAGAAGGACTCCTGAGGTTGCTGTGTCATCAGCGCCTGGCGGCAAGAATTGCTGAGTCTCCTGGCGGTGCTGAAATGAAGGAGAGGCTGAGAGCCAGAGTCCCGCAGGACTGTCACTGTTAGTACAGTTGAAGTTGATCACATTTTTTTTACTGTCTAGTCTATCTATTATCTCTCCCTTATCTTCACTGTCTATTTATCTCTCACTATCTTCATCAGCTATATGTCTATCTATCACTATTATCATCTATATATCGATCTATCACTATCTATCATCTGTCTATCTATCATCTTTCTATCTATCACTATCATCTGTCTATTCTATCCTATCTCTATTTATCTATCACTATCATCTATATATCTAATCACTTCTTTCTATCTATCATCTATCACATCATCCGCTGTCTGTCTGTCTGTCTATTTATATATCTATCACTATCTATTTATCTTATCTATCACTATCTATCATCTATATATTGTATCTATCATCTGTCTATCTATCTCACCTATCTAATCTATCTCTACTATCACTATCTACTACTCACTTATCTATCTCTATCTATCTATCTATCTACCTCTATCTATCTATCTCATCACTATATCTATCCTCTATTTATCTCGATCTACCTCTATCTATGGCTCTAATCACTATCTATTATCTCTATCTATATCTTTCTCTATTTCTATCTATCTCTCTCTTCTTCCTCTCTTTATCTATCTATATCTATCTCTAATCACTATCTAATCTCTATTTTAATCGATCGAGAGCTTATCTCTATCACTATCTATCTATATTTATCTATCTAAATCGATCTCTATCACTATCTATCTCTATTTATCTATCTAGTATCTATCTCTATCAACTTATCACTCTAGTTATCTATCTATATCTTCTCTATCCCTATCTATCTCTATTTATCTATCTAGATCTATCTCTATCACTGATAGATAGTGATAGAGATAGATATAGATAGATAAATAGAGATAGATAGTGATAGAGATAGATATAGATAGATAAATAGAGATAGATAGTGATAGAGATAGATATAGATAGATAAATAGAGATAGATAGTGATAGAGATCGATTTAGATAGATAAATATAGATAGATAGTGATAGAGATAAGCTCTCGATCGATTAAAATAGAGATTAGATAGTGATTAGAGATAGATATAGATAGATAAAGAGAGGAAGAAGAGAGAGATAGATAGAAATAGAGAAAGATATAGATAGAGATAATAGATAGTGATTAGAGCCATAGATAGAGGTAGATCGAGATAAATAGAGGATAGATATAGTGATGAGATAGATAGATAGAGGTAGATAGATAGATAGATAGAGATAGATAAGTGAGTAGTAGATAGTGATAGTAGAGATAGATTAGATAGGTGAGATAGATAGACAGATGATAGATACAATATATAGATGATAGATAGTGATAGATAAGATAAATAGATAGTGATAGATATATAAATAGACAGACAGACAGACAGCGGATGATGTGATAGATGATAGATAGAAAGAAGTGATTAGATATATAGATGATAGTGATAGATAAATAGAGATAGGATAGAATAGACAGATGATAGTGATAGATAGAAAGATGATAGATAGACAGATGATAGATAGTGATAGATCGATATATAGATGATAATAGTGATAGATAGACATATAGCTGATGAAGATAGTGAGAGATAAATAGACAGTGAAGATAAGGGAGAGATAATACGTAGACTAACCGTAAAAACAAATGTGCTCAACTCAACTGTACAACAGTGACAGTCCTGCGGGACTCCTGGCTCTCAGCCTCTCCTTCATTTCAGCACCGCCAGAGACTCAGCCATTCTTGCCGCAGGCGCTGAGCACACAGCACCCTCGGAGTCCTTCTGTGTTCTCCTCCCCCCCATCGTGCAGCGAGATGTGATTCCACAATAGAGGCAGCAGAGCAGGAAGTAAGTGCCGTACCACTGACTCAGACCGCAACTTTCCACTGTGTTACGATCGGATCGATCCAGACAAAATTTCAGTCGGCAGTGTTCCCTGGTTTTCCGAGTATCTCGCAATTTCCCAGGGACATTAGGATAGCGGGACTGCTACCTAAAATCCGTGACTGTCCAGGTAAATCCGGGACTATTGGCAACTATGGGGCAGCTGTCAATCTCCTCCCACCAATCCAAACCCTTTATAAACTATTTTGTTCCCCACAAAAGAGGAAATGGGTGTGGTTTAGGGGTGTGGTCTGTGTTTAGGGATGGGGCTAAGGGCGCCAGGCTCTTTGGGCCTACAAGCTCCTGAGGTGTAAATCCGTCCCTGGTTAGGACATTGTTTAGTGGTTTATAAGAGACAGGTCAGTGTTTAGAGTCATAATGATGTTAAATTAGACACATCCATACGTTTAATGGTAGTTTGTATTTATTTCTATAGAGAATTTGTTTTACATGATGTGGATAAGACACACGAGATACCAGAAAATAAAAATAAGAGGGATATTCACTAACCCGCGGTATCCGGAACCTCCTATGGCCGATCGTCCATTCAATACTACACATTAGGCTGGGTAAACGTAGTAGGACTTTTTGTCCCGCCTTAGCGTTAACCCACTCGCCGGGGGATCTAAGAAGTTTGTGTCCGTTCTTTTAAACAACTGATCGTGTGTATGTTTTAGCCAGGACCCAGCTGTTTAGGGGGTCTGGGTCCTGGCCCCCATTCTTGCGGGGGGGGGCTGCAGGTAAGCCCCTGGCCCATACAATGCCATTGCAGTAGTCTACTACTGCATGGTATTGTACAAATGACTGTTCATAAATCTATGGTCGCTTTAGTACTTTTACCCCAGAACCCGAGTTGCCAATAGCGTGGGCACTCCGGTTTACCCCCACAATCATAAAGACATACTGATAGGTTATATGTGTCAAATAAATGTGCTTAGATTGTAAGGAGCAGGGCCTGATGTGAATGTATACATGTAATTGTAAAGCGCTAAGGAAAATGTTGGCGCTATATAAATCCATAATAATAATAATCGTGATTCATGATTGACAGTGAATGTTCTGGACAGCCAGCATGGGAGGTACTGTATGTTATATTAATATTATGCAGGCATTTTTTAATATTATTTAATGCCTTCAGATGTCCTAGAACATTATGAAATCATGTTGAGAATAACACAGTTGGCTTTGTCATTTTTTTGGAAAACCCCAAGGCAGGTTAATTTTGGTCCAATTTTTTGAAGAGTGATGTATTCTATATTATAGCACTGGTTTTATTAAAGGGATAGATTCTGCATTTATGATACATTTAAAGTACAACTGTAGTGTTGTTACTCCATCCCCTTCTGGCCCAGGGCCTAACCAATAGGAAGAAGTACTTTTTAACATTGGATAGATCCCAGGCTGAGGGAGGGGGCGAAGCTTGGACAATACAGTTTGTCCTTCAATATCCATGGTCTCTTGATCAATCACTGTCGCTCAATAAACTGCAGGTTGATTGGTCGATCAGCTATGAGGACAGCGCGGTTCCTTGTTGCCACCTCTCCCATATTGGGGTCTGGCACCACCTGGAATGTCTTTATAATCTGTAATGGTGATGGACAAAATAATAGAGAGATAAACAGAATTCACATTTCCATCTACACCTGGGCTTTTTGTAGGAATAACAATTCAAATGCAAAGAAATCAATATGCACTTTGGTACGGCAATGATTCAATCAAGAGCATGGTGGTACTTACAGTATTAAATGGATTAATGGAACAATAAGGTTCCAAGGTTTATATCACGAATCACGGCAGAGGGTTGTATAACCAAGTGGTAAATACACAGAAATATACATAAACAATGGGTAGTATATGGATTAATGTATCAGAGGGTAAGGGATCTGTTATGCCCCCCTCTACAAGGGCCTATGAAAGTTAAATAAATATAGCAGTTTTAACCTTTGAAATATCAGATGGTAACTCACCCTAGATAGAGCCAAGTGCATCTCTAGCTCAGCAATCCTTCGGCCCACACAGCTGCGAACTCCAAAGCCAAAAGGAATGGAACTAAAGGGATGGTGCTTCTTCCCAGAATCCCTCAGCCATCGGTCGGGCAGGAACTTGTCAGGTTCAGGGAAGTTGGCCTCATCTCGAGAGATGACATAGTGACACAGGACGAAGTTAGTCTGGAATGATGGGAAACACATTTAGCGTAGGGCAGGCCTTGGTGTTTTACCTTGTGTAGCAAGTTAAATATCACAATCGAGAGACTTGTGTTTATTGGTTTTATTTAACCTTTTAGTTATATCATACAAATGAGACTCCTTCAAACCCAATATGGAAAGTCTTTCTTATTGTAGACCATCTCTTTAGACAGGTCAGTGATGCTTTGCGTCAGGCAAAAGAAAGTATAGCATCCTATGAAGGTTTTTCCTATTCCTTGTATTTTAGTACGGTATTTGCTGTATACTATGTATCTAGACTATGAAGAGAGGCTCAAAATAAATAAATAAAGGACTTACATTTTTTGGAAATAAATAGTCATTTATAATCACGTCTTTCTCCATAACCACCCTGCCATTTTCTGGTACCACGGGGTATAGACTAAGAAAATACAAAAATATGTGTTTGTATCTTTTTTTATAAGGACTGTAAACCTGAAGGGGAACTGGTCTCCATACAAGTGCCATTGAGCACGCTATTCAGGATTAGGGATCCTAGCTGCAATCTATCCAAATTTATAGCACTATAAGCAGTGGTGCATCTGGCTTACATCATGAGTTGCGACATCACCAGCACCATTGCTCCACCTATTTGCCACTGGCTTGAGCATGCCCACTTGTATCCTGCATACAACTGTATCCTAGGCATAGGAAAGCATAGAGAATGGTTACAAGCCTGTAACTAGCTTTATAAAAGATTGATATTTGGACGTGATATTTGGGGCTTATGATACAGGGGCAAACAAGGAAGTTGAGTTTTTTTTTACCCTAGGCTTGTTTGAAAGTTATGATAGAGCTTTTTTTCAATGATACTTAAATTGAAGGCACTTGTATGGAGACCACAGTTCCCCCTTTAAGGGGGAAAATGGCGATTAATAGCCTTTAAGGTGATTGTAAAATATACAGACACTGCATTAATTTACAACTGCGTTGTATTCAACTAACCATGTATTATTGCCAATTTAATGCACGTTGCTGTATTTTACAATGCGGACATAACATGAGCCATTTGCATTTTAGTGGGTCGTATTAATGATGCGTAATGAAAGGGTATTTCGAAGAAGCTTGGTTACAACCTATATTGGTTACATGTATACGTCACACCAGTAATCTAGTTATATCATGTGCGATTGTGCATTTCAGCCTGTCAAACACTGGTAACTGCAGAAAAAATCTAAACAAGCAGCCAAACGTTCCAGCTCAGGTTGTACTTTGTCCACTACCTCGTAGTTAATCAATAAAATATCTGGATCCAGTAATAGGACAGTGATCTCCCCTGCATGGAAAAACAAATTAAACTGAACCGGTCAGGGAGATAAGGAGAGTTTAGAGTTTCAGCTGATAGTATGATGTCTTTACAGCCAAGATATCAGGGGGTCATCTTGATATTTGTAAGGGTCTTACTGTGTCTGAAACATTTACATTATGAATAGGGGCTAAATGAGTCATATATTAGACTAATTATTATCCTTTGTAAAGTGGAAGATGAAGTTTTAACCAAAAACTAGCTAATGTGTCTGCATTGGGGGAAAAAACCCTTCTGAGATTCTGCATTATGAAGGAATGCTGGGAAATGTAGTTTTCTACCGATTGCCTTTTTTGCTGTTACAGGGATTCTAGTTATTGTTTTTTGTTTTTAGGATCCATGAAACATGCAGTAAAGAAAAGGTCCATATTACCATAGTGAGGTATATATAAATTATTGGCTTTTTTTACAGAATTAGTTTTTTTAGTGATTAGTTTAAAACCATGAGGGTCTTTAAAGTCCACCCCTCAAATGAAAAATTGTATATAAAATCACACCCAAACCCCCAAAGCTGCAATAGTTAGAAATCTAAGAGATGTAAGACTAACTGTCTGATGTTAACCCTCTTTCTGCTTCTTTGTCCTTCCATATAGCAGCCATCAATCATGAATATGACAGATGACATCACAGCCAATGAATATTTTTTCCTTAGCTGACTTATCTGAGCATGTGCGAGCTTCTAAAAAAGCTTGGAGAGAAGGCAGAAACCTTTTGAGAAGCAGAGGGAAGGGGGAAGAACATTTTACTGTATAACAGGTTAGTCCTATATCTATCATATTTCTAACTGTTGGAATTTTGGGGGGATTTACCTAAATATAATTTTTCATTTGAGGGGTGAACATGCCCTTTAATCCGAGAACAGTATCAGCCAGTGGCGTATCTACGTTAAAACATTCGGGGGACGTGCCCCGGATATTTGGCATTAGCCCCGAATGTTTTAACAGACTTTACCTTCAAAAGTGCCCCGAACTTCCGGATTTCCCGTCTGCGTGATAACCTCTGGGCACGTCACGCCGCTGGCGCGCTGATGTCACGCGCGCGGCAAGTAGCAGAAAGCCCCTGAATTTCAATATGGATAGATAGGTAGCAGAGCCAAGCCAGAGTTAAATAGATAGAATAGATAAATAGATAGCAGAGATAGATAGATAGATAGATAGATAGATAGATAGATAGATAGATAGATAGATAGATAGATAATAAATAGATAGACTAATACGATAAGATAGATATAATAGATAGTAGATAGTAGATAGATAGATAAGAAATAGCAGAGTTAGATAGATAGATAGATAGGACAGAGTTATAGATATATAGAAGATAAGATAGATAGATGATAGATAGATAGATGATAGATAGATAGATAGATAGATAGATAGATAGATTATGAAGATAGATAATAATAAATAGAGTAAGATAGATAATAGTAGATATAGATAGATAGATTAGATAGGCAGAGACAGTACGAGTTAGATAGATAAAGGTAGATACATAGATAGACAGAGATAGATAAGATAGAAAGCAGTTAGATAGTTATAGACCAGAGTTAGAAGATAGCGAGAGTTCGATAGATAGCAGGGTAGATAGATAGTAGATAGTAGATAGATAGATAGCAGAGTTAGATAGATAGATAGATAGAAGCAGAGTTCGATAGATAGCGCGTAGTAGTAGTAGATGATAGATAGATAGATAGATAATAGCACAGGATAGATAGTAATTAGGTACGTACATACATAGACATAGTAGATATGAGAGACACATAGAGATAGACAAGAAGCAGACAGAATAGATAGAGAGACAGATAGAAATAGGCGACAGACAGAGTTAAAATAGATAAACAAAGAGGCAGATTATGAGATAGAGATGATCATACAGAGAGAGAGGGGGGAGACAGCTCAGAGATAGATAGGGGCAGAGGTCCATATAGAAGGTACAGGAACGTTTTCCTGGCCAAAGGTGTGGGCAAGCGTCTGACAACAACTGAACACAACAGTAAGTTTAAAATGACCTAAAATCTATGTTTGTGGTTGTCTGTCTATCTGTGTGTCTTTGGCCATCTCTATTAAGTACATAGTGGGTGTGGCTTAATTGGGGTGAAGAATGGGTGTGGCCTAAACTTTTTGCATGTTTAGGCCACGAGTGCCCAAGAGTGCCCCTGATCTTCTTAGACCCTAGAGACGCCCCTGGTATCAGCCCTTAGAAAACCTAAAACAACCATGGTTAACCTGATCTTGTGAACATGACCCCCATTATGCACTATGATAATGTGTACATTATGGGCTGATGCAATAAGAGGTGTAAAGTTTGCCCGTGCTCTTAATTTCTGTCCACTAATCATTTTTTTAGCTTTTTACTGGGTTACTGCAGTTAAAACATCTAATTGGTTGGTGCAGAATAATAGCACAGGCCACTTGCACCCCTAATATATAAGGTTAGGGAAACACTATCTCTGCTGACATGTGACATTTCAGTCTGTTAAATATGTTTGTAGAATTCCCATAATTCTTTGTGTTGTATGATAATTTGAATCTAAGGGTTAATAAATGGCATTAAATTCCTCACCGGAGTGTCTCCTTGACCACGGCCCTCAGCAGGGGCATCCTGGCAATAGAATCATTGTTTGGAATAGTGTCCCCGGGATTAACACTGGTCACCTCCTGGTGCAGTTTGTTCTGTATTTCAGGGTTTTTCGAGAGCTGGTAAAGCGCCCAAGTCAATGTGTTGGATGACTGAAGAGTAAAATATACAATGAATGATATTGTTATGATCACACAGGGTGGAAACAGTAGTTAAAGCTGATTGGACAATGGACATGTGGCCTAGATCCTTTTAGTACTTAAGCTGTCCATTCACTACCGCGACATTACTCCGATTAGACAGTCCATCAGAGATTAGTCAGTTGTAATATCGAGACGAGCAGCAGTTTTACCTGCTGTGGATCATGTTTGATCAGTCGCAAAATGATCAGGCCAGACGGTTGTCGGAATATTGCTCGAAAATGGGCCAGCATTGGACAACCAAAGGTCCCTTCTTTTGCAACAAGGGAAGCCCATGGTAGTCATGATGTTCTAATGGTCGCAAAATGGTGGCATTTGCAGGTCAGGGTCTCTTGTTCAACCCAGTCAACTTATGGCACATAAGTGCAAAGTTAATACCCAGCCATACAGGTAAAAGCCACATTGGGGGTCCTAGAAAATCACCAGCCCACCCATAATACCCAGTGACTTTCATTTACAAATGAATTGGTTGAAGGCAACTTAGATAGATAGATAGATAGATAGATAGATAGATAGAGATACACAGAGAGATAGACAAGAAGCAGACAGACATAGATAGAGAGACAGATAGACAATAGGCAGACAGACAGAGTAAAATAGATAAACAAGAGGCAGATATATAGACAGAGATAGATATACAGAGAGAGAGAGGGACAGATAGAGATAGATAGGGGGCAGAGGTCCATGTAGAAGGTACAAGAAGGTCTCCCTGGCCAAAGGTGTGGGCAAGCATCTGACTACAACTGAACACAACAGTAAGTTTAAAATGACCAAATTGCTACCAGTACATAATGAAATTGCCAGTTTACTGTGCCTTTGTGTCATTAATTTGTGTCCAACTCTCTGATCTCTATCTCTGTCTGTCTATTTCACTGTCTTTCTGTCTGTTTATCACTATCGGGCTGTGTGTCTATGTTTGTGGTTGTCTATCTGTCTTTCTGTGTCTTTTTGGCCATCTCTATTAAATACACGGTGGGTGTGGCTTAATTGGGGCGGAGAAAGTTGCGTAGCCTAAAAATGCAGTGCCCGAAAGTGCCCCTGATCTTCTTAGACCCTAGATACGCCCCTGGTGCATATATAATTGCTGGGGTGCTGCTCCAAATAGTTATATATATTAGTAATATTATGGCTCACCCATATAATATTTTTTTGTTTATAATATTGATTTTATTCACCCCCGTGAACTCGACATGTTTCCGCCCATATCGGGGCCATGATCAGGATGACAGCCCCAATGCGGGCGGAAACGCGTCAAGTTCACATTGGTGAATAAAATCAATATTATAAAGACCATTATGGAATGTATCTATGGACAGCTTGATAACCAGGAATAGCTGGTTTAATAACCAACATTGATTGTACTAACTTTTGCTGACTGTACTTTGGAAATGTATGGAATAGTTTGCCTATTGTATATAATGTGTGACAATGCCTTACTTATAAATATGAATCATCTGATCGTGTGCCACTTTGAACAAATGGGATCGCTAATCTCGGTATAATTTCTAGAGTGTTTTTTTGCTCCTTATGGCAAATTGCCCATCCGTTCTTCCCACAATCTTGATGGCACATATTCTTGTGTGAGGCACTATTTGTATCCGTGCCCATATTTATTTATTTATTTATGTGGCAACCGGAGAATATCCATATACATGCATACCCCACCCTGTAAGTCCGTTTACCTGATGACAACTCCTGCTCGCTAATCTGCATATGGGCGTACCCGATCTTGGTAGTTATTGAGGCGCTTCCCTATGACGCTTAATAGAGGCGACGCCATGTGGACTCTATGCCACACCGCACTTTAGTATGGGGTATATAAGATGGTAAGGACATTAAACCTTTGTTGCTGACAAAGTCTTATTTAAGACGATATGTGTCCAGCTAGAGGCTTTTAACTAGCTACCCCAATGTATCCTCTTTACTTGAATCCAGTGTATCATTTTATGTCTTGCTCTGAGGCTTATAAATCTGCCAAACTGTTATTAAGGTTATTAAGGATACTAGCGATTATTAGGATATTATACTAAGATATTATTGTCTATATCGATATACTTATATTATCCTTTTATTATTGTGTTTGTATTACCTAATATAAATTTACTATCTCAGAGTACGGATCACCCAGCTTTCTGGGTACCCTATGCAGTGTACACAGGTGCATACACAACTGTGATATGCTGCAATGTAATGCTTAAATGTTACCCCTATGAGATATACTGGTATATCTAACATATATATTTTATTTATATTACTATGGATTACACTTGGGGAGTGTTTTTAATGATTAGGGACCCTTTTTGTATTTGTTACTTTCTGCAATAAAGGAGTTTTTAAACTTTATACGTTTAGAGGTGTGCACGTTATATATATCCACTGCTTGTATCTTTCTTTGCTTTATTTCAATAAATTAAGGCAGCTACACAAGTGGAGTTTGAAGAGAGTCCAGCGGAGTAGGTGGTGAAAATCTGTTTTCAATATTGCAATTTCAGGGTCTGGAAGGGCCCTGGTTTTGTCCTGGTTTTCTCAGGGGGATAGACATGCCCTCTATAGCACCATAATACTGTTGCAACTATTTAAATTACCCAGTATGAGGACACAAACTTCTAGGTCCTCACCCATGGGATTACCATCAATCACTTGCAATCTTGGCTGAAAATTGTAAACCTCAGGTTTGTCCTACTCCTGCTTGTATCCAGGCCTGACTTTTAATGGGAGTAGTGTGGGATGTCTCCCTCCTCCAAAAATATTGGTAGAAACCCCAAACATTTACTGAGTGATGATGTGGAAAAAAAAATTCTTCCCTTTAGGCACATTCAGGGTTATTCAATAAAAGTTCTTATCATTTAAAATGGTGCTAATTTTGCCCCAACCAATCAGATCTTAGCTTTCAAATGTTAAATAAGATCTGATTGGTTGGGGCAAAATTAGCACCATTTTAAACGATAAGAACTTTTATTGATTCTCATTGATTATTTACACTACGAGTGCACCAGCCATATTTCCTTTTTGGTGCATTTTAAATATTACTGATACACTGATAAGAAAAAAATATATTTAGACCAAGATACAGAAACAAACCATACATACACATTGGAGAGTAAAGTAAGTAGATGAGAGAAGCAAAGTAAAGGGTTAAAGTAAAGTCTTTTTTACATTAATTAACAAGAAAATGGATTCACCTGTGATCCAATTCAAACATAATTATTTTTGAGAGGTTCTTCATAAACTGATTTAATTCTAATTACCATGTGCTACTAAATTCTATTTATTTCTTTTCCTTCATATAGAACCATGACTCACCAAAGAGTAGACACATGTTCAGAGCTGAATAAATGCCAGGCTTTTCAATTAATCATCCATACATCTATTCTTACATGCATGCTTCACACAACCATCCCTTGGGGGGGCAATTAATTTAAATCTTTTAATCAAGCTAAGAACAATGGAAATAAAAAAAAATACTTAATATTAAAACTTTTTTTTTTAAAGTGGAGACATTAAAATTTAAAAATATTTACAGTATTTAAAAAAAATAAGAGCATGTCAAAAAAGTTGCACTGCTGAAAACTATCTTTACATTTATAATTTTTTAGCTGTCCATAAGTTTGCATTCAGCAAAACGAATCAGTCCATGTCTGGTCCATCCATCTTTTAAAAGGCAATGGGCTGGATTGAGGAATCCTGCAGATCACACATCCAAAACAATGATGCAGAACTGAGGAACATTTCATATTGCTTATTTGAATCCACATTTATTGCCCTCTGCATTTCTCTACGTTCTGGTTCTACGCATTCACTGGGTCTGGGGAATCTGGAACCGGTTCTAGAAAATAAGGAAATCTCATAATTTTTTGTCCTATTTACTGCTGTTACAGATAAAAAAAAAACAAAAAACATGCACCCTTTAGATTTTGTTAAAATGCAACTCTATGGCTGCTGGTTTTCTAAATATGGCTTAAGAGGAAATTTGGTTTAACACATTCGATTTAACAACAAAGCCAAAAAATGTTAAAATTTTACAATACTATTTGGTACTGTGTCACGGGAAACGTACTCATGACATGAAAAGCAACACAACGTTAGCCACTGTGATGCATAGTAATCTTGCCACGTTACAGTAGTTCATCTAAATGATTTGTACTGGTGACCTATCACACAGGAAGGTTACCTTATCAGGCAGTCTACACCTAGCTCCTAGCTGTGAACATGCTTTTTATGATGCAGAGCTTTTATAATACCCCCTCCTGTGTGCTCTGAGAGTTCAGACCAAAACAGAATATAAGAATAGAAGCTCCTACTTTACATATAAATATATATTCAAGGGAGATTATAAAAAATCACGTACTATGGAAATGTGCTACATAGTAATACATGGAAAAGTAAGAAATATCCTACAAATTCTCTCTCTTTAGGTTTAGAAGTCATTATTTGTACTAGGCATGGAGGTTTAGTAAGCCTACTTTTTTTTGTCAAAACTACAATAGGTAAAAATCTGACAGATGTCGGCCTTATCTGTTATTGAAATGTTCATCTCCCTCTACACTCTTCCTCTCAAAATGTTTCCACTTCCTCGACAAGCTCACACTTAATCAGATGAGGCAGATAGGGGAATAGCATTCAGTCATTGGATGTGATGTCAAGTGTCACTTCCACGAGTACAGCTGCTAACTCGAAGTACCAGGAAGAAGAAAAATCAAAAAGAATACCAGGCGGCATTTCAGGCAAGTCTTGAATCTTTCAAATTTCTAACTATTGCAGGTTTGGGAGGTGAGGTATATTATACAATGTTTCATTTGAGGGAGTACTTCTGAAATTGCCCTCACAAGAGTAAAAAGAAAAGCAAAGCAAATCAGGAGGCAATATAAAAACATTAAATGATCACAGACTGACATTTTTTGAGCTACAATGGCAGTAAGTAAAGAGAGAATCTGTATCATCCATATCACACACACACGGTGTGTTTCAGACCCACCCATCATAAGATTAAAAGGATTGTCCACCCCTCTAGGCAAAATTCAGTATGTTGTGCAAAAAAAACTCCAAAAGCTGGACTTCGTTTTGTTTCTAATAATTAAATCTGCTTCCAGCAAGAGATTTTATACTTACAAGCTCCTCAATCCACTGCCGTGGCTCTGCAATCTGCTTTCCACTTCCGGGTAAGGCAGTCAGTAGAGAGACAGGAAGCAGTGGTGGATGGCGGAGCTTATAAGTATAAAATCTCCTTTTATGATAGATAAAAACATTATAGGAACAGAGCAGCAGACAGAAGTACATGAGCACAACTTGAACATTTGTTTGCTCTGTAAGAATAAAGTACTTACTCCCATCTCCCCAAGGTTTATTAAAGGACTCAACATCTGGGTATAGTTGGTCTTTTAGCATTTAAGTACAAGAACGTTACTTGCCTAAAGAAGGGAAGAAGCAATCATTTGTTCCTGGGGGTGACATTGGAGTGTTGGGTTCAGAAAGGAGATGGCGATCAGATTCTGACTGCTGGCGACTGACCATGAACATTAACCGAGGTCTTGCCTCAGCAGTAGTCACAGGAGGGGGGTCATCAAAAACAGGATTTTCAATGCCTTGAGCTTCACTTCAAAAGAAAACACAGAAACACATATTTTAGGTGTGATTTGTAGTGAGAAATAATTAGAATGAGAAATTAAAACAGCCCCATTAATTTCACAGTACAAGTTCATCAAACAAGTTTGTACTTTGATTAACTTACATAAATACAGTTCCAAGTTTCTGAGATTTAATATCCTTCACATGCCTGACAGCACCATGAACCAACTCCTCTACTATGACTATGGCCCAATACAGTAAAGAGCAAATTCCCAAGCCAATGAAACAACAATGTACCCAGTGTGCTGTATGGTGGACCTACACATGTATTATTGTACATTTTGCAGGTTATAAAGCACTATGCACAACCTATTATATATACAAATATTCATAACAGAACAAAACCCTAACACAGGCGAAAATCGAGTGCCCAATACAGTTCAAGCGTATTTTTGTAAGTTTGGTCGTTCTAGTGTTAAGTATGCAATTTGCATGTAAAGGAAAATCAAACTCACTCCTGCATCCAAATGGGTCGGGTGTATTAACCCCCGGCCCCTTTGCATAGACGTTCTCCGCAGAAGCAGGACGTCTGTAGCAGCAGGCTCTGTATTCATACAACCACAACTCTTAGTAAATACGGGTAGAGAAAACACTAAATGAGCTCACCTTAATTGTCGTCTGGCCCTTCACTAGACCCGATAACAATGTATCTCAACAGTGAACCCTTCACCAAGGCGGCACATCCAACAGACAGTAACATCCAGTAAGAGTGAAAAGGTACGTTTATTGTAGTTTCAGTACATCGACATTAGTCCATCCACTAGTCCCACCTGACGCGTTTCATGCTGAGATCAGCTAGTTTACATCACAGGGCTTTAAATAGGGAACTAAAACCCACAGTGGTTATGCCTACTTAAAGAGGCACACCTAAAGTGCATAACAAAAACAATTACAACCCTCTATGTACAAAACCCGGAGAACTAATATACATAGTCCGAAACTCATAAAATATTGACATATATACATACAATGTTATAAATCACAATAAATATAAATAGATATATGTACATGCATCACATATAATAAATATAATGTAGTATAATGAAGGCAGAAGGGACAACCATTTGCTTCACCAGCCATATCGATGACCAAAACTGTAAGCGGGTGAATGTAAGCCACAAGGTTAAATAGATATTACAAAAATTGCGTTCTCAAACAATCTTGTAAGTAAAAGTGTATAAGCTACTGTATATAGTAAATATAAAAGGTCACAGACGACCGGTAAAAGGCTCTGCTGCCCATTGTACCCTCCTCATGCTGTAATATAGATATCTAAAATTCTACATACAAAAGGTGTTAAGAGGTATATGGGATGTGGGTAAATGAATAAATAAATATTATCACAATGTTTTATTTTATAGATCTACAAAACCAGTAACATCGAATACCGAATTCAACCCCCAGGGAATCCTGGTGTTTAATTTGTGTATCCATTTAGTTTCTATCCGTCGTAAAAGACTCGTCATATTCCCACCCCTATATGGGGGTAGGACTCTCTGGATCCCTTGACAGCTAGCAAAGTCTAAATTTCCTCCGCTACACTCAAAGAAGGGTCTTGCTACAGGACTAGACAGATCTTTTTGTTTAATCTGTCTAAGATGTTCTTGGAGGAGGCACCTAAAAGCTCTAATGGTGCTGCCCACATATTGGACTTTACATCTTTTACAAGTAATTAGGTACACCACAAATTTAGTGTTACAATTTATGTATTTTTTTTGGTGTTCGTCTTTCCAGTTGTGCTACTCTTAAAATTTTGTCCAGTTTCTAAGGAAGCACATACTTGGCACCTCAAGCCACCACACTGATGTGTACCTGTATGGTTAAGCCAGGTAGGGATTTGTTTATTACTGAAAAAAGCACTGGGTGCTAGTAGAGTCCCCAAAGTAGGGGATCTTTTACATAGTAACATAGTAACATAGTAATTAAGGTTGAACAAAGACATTCGTCCATCAAGTCCAACCTATTCACTTTTTTTTTTTTTTTTTTTTTTTTTTTAACCCTACCTAACAGTTGATCCAGAGGAAGGCAAAAAAACCCAGCTAAAAAAGGGGGGAAAAAATTCCTTCCTGACTCCAAACGGCAATCGGAAAGTATCCCTGGATCAACCAGATCTATATGCATTAATACCAGTAATTCTCAATATTTTTTAGTTTTAGAAACTTATCCAGGCCTTTTTTCAGTCACATGTCGTGGGCAGGTGGCCTTAGGGAAGCTCAATAATCTAAAACGGTTCGCCATCACGGCCCCCGATCATAGCCACGCCACACGACATAGCCACGCCCACTTCAATTTGGCGCAATGTTAAAGTTTGCCATCAGCAAATCAAAAAACACCTAGAAGTGCCCTGCCCTCCAAAAGCCAGGAAAAAAACTGCAGTGTAGAAAGCTCCCATGATTGTCTCTGCCTCAACCTCGACACAGGTTTGAGGCATGCGCAGGAGTGGTCCTCCCCTCTCCCTCCGCTTTTTCTCTCCCTCCCACTATCTCAAACCCCTTGTAATATATGTAGGTAATAGGTCCCCCAGCCCCAACCACGTGAATAGAATTTAGAGAAGTCCCCGCGATGTTACTTACCTTACTCTCTCCCTCCGGCATCTGAAGCAGACTCGTGTCCTGATTGGCTGCCGCTCATCAGTCCCTGATTGGCTGCCGGTCCCACCCTGCTTGAAGTTCCGTGCAACGAGGGCCCAGGGAGTGCGGGGAGGAGCGAGGTAAGGTAAGTTAAGATCGGGGGACTTTATTAGTGGTCGGTTGGAACCGGGGGGACCAATCCATTATATTAAAAAGTTGTAAAAGAGGGGGGGACATGCCTGTTTAAACATTGAGTGGTGATGACAATTAAAACTCACACTCCCTATACCTCCCACCCTCCACACCCTCTGAGACAGGCACACACAGCAATACCCAATAGGGAATTAGGGAGCATTGCTATCAATATGTAAATACAGTTCGATCGTGGGAGGGATTGCCAATGCAATAGAAACAGAAAGTGGTAGAAATTTAAGCTTTGGCTGTTAATGGAGATCTTGCCTGTTTATCCGATCAGGATAATTCCCATCTGAGATTTTCCCAAAATCTTTCCTTTTAGCATGAAACTGATCAATCAAGAAAATGTCGGAAATCGAGGACGCCTGAAAAGGAGAAAAGGTTGAAGCGAATATCTCACTTACCTTCTCTCCAGTGGAAAGCTAGAATTGCGGAGATCTATGGGAGTATCCCAGAACTGCTCCAGCTTGGCGTATACACGGTATTTAAAACCCAGCTGCCTATCAATGAAACCCAAGTGGCAGCTGTGTTTTACATACCGTGTCTACGCCAGCCTGGAGCAGTTCTGGTATACTGCCATAGATCTCCTCAATGCTCAGCTTTCCACTGGAGAGAAGGTAAGTGAGATATTCGCCTTCAACCTTTTCTCCCTTTTCCAGGCGATCCTCGATTTCCGACATTTTCTTGTTGATCAGTTTCCTTGCTAAAAGGACAGATTTTGGGAAATCTCAGATGGGAATTATCCTGATAGGATAAACAGGGACAAGATCTCCATTAAACAGCAAGCTTAAATTTCTACCACTTTCTGTTTCTTCTGGCATTGGCAATCCTCCACGATCGACTGGTATTACTATTATTGAATAGCAATGCTCCCTAATTCCCTATTGGTATTGCTGTGTGTCTGTCTCAGAGGGAGGAGGGTGGGAGTATAGGAGAGGTGGTGAGTTTTAATTGCATCAGCCACTCAGATGTTTAAAGGGCATGTCCACCCCTTTTTACAACTTTTTATATAATGTAGGTATTGGTCCCCCGGTTCCAACCACCATAATAGAAGTCCCCCGATCTTAACTTACCTTACCTCTCTCCTCCGCCGCACTCCCTGGGCCCTCTGCTTGCACGGAACTGCAAGCAGGGGTGGGACCGGCAGCCAATCAGGGACTGCTGAGAGGCAGCCAATCAGGGACACGGCTGCTCAGAATGCCGGGGGAGAGAGGTAAGGTAAGTAACAATCGGGGGACTTTCTCTAAATTCTATTCAGGTGGTTGGGGCTGGGGGACCTATACCTACATTATATACAAGGGGTTTAGAGATAGGGGGAGGGAGAGAAAAACGGGAGGGAGAGGTGGGAGGACCCTCCTGCGCATGCCTCAAACCTTGTCGAGGTTGAGGCAGAGACAAGTCACTGGGAGCTTCTACACTGCAGTTTTCCTGGCTTTGGAGGGCAGGGGCACTTCTAGGGTTTTTGCTGCCTGAGGCAAACTTTAGAATGCCGCCAAATTGAAGTGGGCGTGGCTATGTCAGTGGGCGTGGCTATGTCGGTGGGCGTGGCTAACGTTTTAAGATTTTGAGCTTCCTAAGGCCACGCTGCCCACGCACATGTGCTGAATCCAGCCAGCCCCCCCCCCATGATAAGACCCCAGTACCCAGGGAGGGAGACCCCCCATGGCCATGATAAGACCCCAGGGAGGTTACAGGCCACTGAATCCAGCCACCCCCCATGATAAGATGGTGACCCCAGGGAGGAGGTTACAGCCAGGCCACTGACTGAGTTCAGCCCCCCCATGATACGAACCCCCATTACCCAGGGAGGCAGACCCCCCATGGCCATGATAAGACCCCAGGGGTTACAGGCCACTGAATCAGGCCACCCCCCTCGATAAAGATGGTTACCCCATGGAGATGTTTACCAGCCAGGCCACTGACTGAGTTCATGCCCCCCCCCCCATGATAAGACCCCAGGCCCATGGGACGGGAGTGTTTACCGTTACAAGTCCAATGACTCCCGCGCCACCTGAGCCACGTGACTGTGAGACATCCCCCCATGATAAGACCCCCAGGGCGTTTACAATTACACAAAGGCCATGAGTCTGAGCCACTCACCTGCTCAAATCCATGCTAGCCCCCAACCCAACCTCACACCAACCCCCCCCCCCAAGCTTGGGACCTGGCTGCCCTGTGACTCACATATAGAAGACACTAGACAGTTAGACCTTAGAGTAGTTAGTTAAATAGTAGTTTTTTTTTTTAAGTACCTACAGCAGGCCAATGAATCCAGCCACGTGACTCCGTGAGACATCCCCCCCAGGCCCCAGCCCCATGATAAAGACCCCAGCCAGGGAGGTTACATTACAACAGGCCATCTGGGCTGGCCATGAGGGCTGAGGCCACTTAATCAATCCAGCCAGCCCCCCAACCCCCACCCCCCCCCAAGCTTGGGACCTGGCTGGCTGTCCTGTGAGTCACATTCATATAAAAGACACTAGCAGTGCACTAGCAGACAGTTAGAGCTTAGTTAATAGTAGTTTTTTTGTTTGTTTTTTAAGTACTTACAGTTGCAACTTCAACTTGCAGGCACCAGGTCCAGGCAGCTTAATGTGGTGGACGGTCTCGTCTCGGTCTGCGACTGCTCGGACTGCTCGGTCAGTCTGCTCGGCTCCTCACACTGTCTGTCACACTCACACACAGACAGACACGCAGTGACAGCAGTGAGTGTGAAGTGCTGTGCAGAGTGAGGTGCGTGCTGGGCTGGCCACTCCCTCCAGTTTTGCCGCGCGTAAAGTCCGGCGCGCAAGTTCCGGAAGTTGCGTCTTTAACAACGACACCCCCAATACATAGTTATATGTATCTGTTATACAGACATTATTGGTAGGGTTTAACGGTTGACTAGAGGGACTGGATGTCTTATACAACCTCCAATACTATGTTTATATGTAACTGTTAGACAGGACATTATTGGTAGGGTAATAAAGGTTGAACTAATGAGTATGTCTTTATACAACCGTCCAATACTATGTTACTATGTAACTGTTATACTAGACATTATGGGTTAGAGGATAAGGTTTGGACTAGATGGACGTATATCTTTACAACCTCCAATTACTATGTTACTGATGTACTGTTATTACAGGACATTATGGGTGGGTATAACGTTGGACTAGATGGACGTCTGTCTTTATACAATCTCCCAATACTATGTTACTATGTAACTGTATACAGACATTAGAGGTGGGTATAAAGGTTGGACTAGTATGGCGTATGTCTTTTATAACAACCCCAATACCATGTTACGATGTAACCTGTTTATACAGACATTATGGCTGGTATAAAGGGTTGGACTAGATGGACGTATGTCTTTATACAACCTCCAATAATATGTTAACTATGTAACTGTTAGACAGTACATTATGGGTAGGGTTATGAAAGGTTGGACAGATGACATATTGTCTTTATACAATCCCCAATTACTATGTTACTATGTAAATCGTTTAGACAGAACATTATGGGGTAGGGTATAAAAGGTTGGTAAAACCTGTAGATGGACGTATAGCTTAATAAACCTTTTATTTATAATATTGTGACAGCATCAGTCTTTTGGGGTTAAAAGGTCTACCAGTTTGGCAAATTTGGGACTTGGCAATTTTACACTTTTTAAATCCACTCTATGGCTATTTAACTGTGTTTTGTCATGTTGGAGAGTAAATTCAACTGATTTTTCCCCTGTTAAAAAGGGCATGGTTCCACCCCCAAAAACTGAAATTATAACCCCAGTACTGCACCCACTGTGTCGTGTACAAAAAATCTACCTTACTCTTGCTCCAAATGGTTCCTGCATCCTCACTCCAACAGGGCCAGGCATCTGTAATGAGGCTCACTGAGTCTGTGACTCAGGCGGCACTCTGCCAAAGCGCCAAATTTAAAGCACACACAAAAAAAAAATCACTGTACTAACCGTAAACCGCTCGCTGCTGGCGGCTAAGGCAAGCACGCGCGGCACTGCGCGGCGCCGCAGCGCGGGCAAGAAGGTCTGGGAAGTCAGTCGTCACTGGTGGT
Organism: Hymenochirus boettgeri; assembly: GCA_019447015.1. Taxonomy (NCBI): domain Eukaryota; kingdom Metazoa; phylum Chordata; class Amphibia; order Anura; family Pipidae; genus Hymenochirus; species Hymenochirus boettgeri. Next base: position 149,956,150 of record CM033477.1, on the reverse strand, counting down.
CAGCAGCAGGCTGCATAGGATAGCATAGGCCGCGGCCGGCACAGTTTTGCCGCGCGTAAAGTCCGGCGCGCAAGTTCCGGAAGTTGCGTGCACGGCCGCGGCCTATGCTATGCCTATGCAGCCTGCTGCTGACCACCAGTGACTGACTGTCCCAGACCTTCTTGCGCCGGTCGCGCGGCGCCGGCGCATCCGCCGCCGCGCTTGCCTTAGCCGCCAGGCAGCGAGCGGTTACGGTTAGTACAGTGATTTTTTTATTTGTGTGTGCCTTTAATTGGCGCTTTGGCAGAGTGCCCGCCTGAGTCACAGACTCAGTGAGCCTCATTACAGCTGCTGGCCCTGTTGGAGGGGATGCAGGGACCATTTGGAGCAAGATGTAAGGTGGACGATTTTTGTACACTACCACAAGTGGTGCCAGTCGTGGGGTTAAATTTCAGTTTTGGGGGTGGACCATGCCCTTTTAAAGGGGAAAAAATCAGTTGAATTTACTCTGATAAACATGACAAAACACAGTTAAATAGCCATTAGAGGTGGATTTAAAAAGTGTAAAATTGCCAAGTCCCAAATTTGCCAACTGTAGACCTTTTAACCCCAAAGACTGATTGCGTCACAAATATAAATAAAAGGTTTATTAAGCTAAACGTCCATTCTAGTACCAACCTTTTATACCTACCCATAATTTTCTGTCTACATTTTTTACATAGTAACAGTAGTAATTGGGATTGTAATAAAGACAATATGTCCCATCTAGTCCAACCTTTATAACCCTACCCATAATGTACTGTCTAACAGTTACATAGTAACATATTATTGGAGGTTGTATAAAGACATAACGTCCATCTAGTCCAACCTTTATACCTAGCCATAATGTCCGTATAAAACAGTTACATCGTAACATAGTATTGGAGGTTGTATAAAAGACATACGTCCATACTATCCAACCTTTATAACCCTACCTCTAATGTCTGTATACAGTTTACATGTAACATAGTATTGGGAGATTGTCATAAAGACAGACGTCCATCTAGTCCAACGTTATACCCTACCCATAATGTCCTGTAATCAACAGTTACATAGTAACATAGTAATTGGAGGTTGTATAAGATATACGTCCATCTATTCCAAACCTTATACCTCTAACCCATAATGTCTGTATAACAGTACATAGTAACATAGTTTGGCGGTTTGTATAAAGACATACTCCTTCTAGTTCAACCTTTATACCCTAACCCATAATGTCCTGTCTAACAGTTTACATATTAACATAGTATTGAGGTTGTAAAGACATCCAGTCCCTCTAGTCAACCGTTATACCCTACCCATAATGTCTGTATAACAGATACATATAACTATAGTATTGGGGGTGTCGTTGTTAAAGACAGTTTTGCCGCGCGTAAAGTCCGGCGCGCAAGTTCCGGAAGTTGCGGCCGCGGCCGCGGCCTATGCTATGCCTATGCAGCCTGCTGCTGACCACCAGTGACTGACTGTCCCAGACCTTCTTGCCTTAGCCGCCAGGCAGCGAGCGGTTACGGTTAGTACAGTGATTTTTTTTTGTGTGTGCTTTAAATTTGGCGCCTTTGGCAGAGTGCCGCCTGAGTCACATGACTCAGTGAGCCTCATTACAGATGCGGCCCTGTTGGAGGGGCATAGCAGGAGAACCATTTGGAGCAGAGATGTAAGGTAAGGATTTTTGTACACTACACAGTGGGGCCAGTATGGGGTTAAATTTCAGTTTTGGGGGTGGACATGCCCTTTTTAAAGGGGAAAAAATCAGTTGAATTTACTCTAACATGACAAAACACAGTTAAATATGCCATGAGAGTGGATTTAAAAAGTGTAAAATTGCCAAGTCCAAATTTGCCAAACTGGTAGACTTTTACCCCAAAAGACTGAGTGCTGTCACAAATAGTAAAATAAAAGGTTTATTAAGCTATACGTCCATCTAGTCCAACCTTTATACCCTACCCATAATGTCTGTCTAACAGTTACATAGTAACATAGTATTGGAGGTTGTATAAAGACATATGTCCATCTAGTCCAACCTTTATACCCTACCCATAATGTCTGTCTAACAGTTACATAGTAACATATTATTGGAGGTTGTATAAAGACATACGTCCATCTAGTCCAACCTTTATACCCTAGCCATAATGTCTGTATAACAGTTACATAGTAACATAGTATTGGAGGTTATATAAAGACATACGTCCATCTAGTCCAACCTTTATACCCTACCCATAATGTCTGTATAACAGTTACATAGTAACATAGTATTGGAGGTTGTATAAAGACATACATCCATCTAGTCTAACTGTTATACCTTACCCATGAGACAGCCAAACCAACTACATCTACTTACCCGTGCACGACCTACAGGACCTATGCTATGCCTATGCAGCCTGCTGCTGACCACCAGTGACTGACGTCCCAAACAGACCTTTCTAGTGCGCCGGTCGCGGTCGCGCCGGCGCTCGCCGCCGTTGCTTGCCTTAGCCGCCAGGCAGCGAGGGTTACGGTTAGTAATTTATTTTTTTTTGTGTGTGACTTAAATTTTGGCGCCTTTGCAGAGTGCCTCACGCCTGAGTCACATGACTCATTGAGCCTCTTCCAGAATGCCGGCCTCTGTTGGAGAGGGCATATGCATTTGAGAAACCATTTGGAGCAGAGATGTAAGGTAGTGATTTTTGTACACTACCCAGTGGGTGCCCAGTATGGGTTAAATTTCAGTTTGGGGGAATGGCCCTGCCCTTTTTAAAGGGGAACAAATCAGTTGAAATTTACTCTAACATGACAAAACACAGTTAAATATGCCATGGAGAGTGGATTTAAAAAGTGTAAGACATGCCATAATCCAAATCTTTGGCCAACTGGTAGACTTTTACCCCAAAAAGAGAGTGCTGTCACAAATAGTATAATAAAAGGTGTTATTAGCTATCAACGTCCATCAGTCCAACCTTTATACCCTACCCATAATTCTGTCTAACAGTTACACTAGTAACAAAGTATTGGAGGTTGTATAAAGACATATGTCATCTAGTCCACCTTTATTAACCTACCCATATTTGTCTAACAGTTATAATAGTAACATATATTGGAGGCAGGTTGTTATAAGACATACGTCCATCTAGGTCCAACCTTTAGCCTAGCCATAATGTCTTAGAACAGTGACATAGTAACATAGTATGGAGGTTGTATAAAGACATACGTCCATACTAAGTCAACCTTTATACCTCCATAATGTTGTATTAAACAGTTATACTAATCATAGATTGGCGATTGTATAAGACTACGTCTCTACTAGTACCAACCTTTATACCCTACCCCATAATGTCATGTTAAACAGTTACATAGTAACATAGTATTGGAGGTGTGATAAGATATACGTCACATCTAGTCCAACCTTTATGACCCTAACCCATAATGTCTGTATAAACAGTTTACATAGTAACTACGTAAATTGGAGGGTTGTACTAAGACATAGGACCATCTAGTTAAACCTTTAACCTACCCTAATGTCTGTCTAAACAGTTACATAGTAAACCATAGATTGGAGGTTGTATAAAGAACACAACCTCTAGTCAAAACCGTTATACCCTACCCATATGTGCTGTTAAAGATACATAGTAATAGTGATTGGGGGTTGTTAAAGATCATTCGTAACATCTAGTCCAACTTTATAATCCTAACCCATAGTCGTATAACAGTTTACATAGATATACGTATTGCGGTGAATCAAGACATAGTCATTATGCCAACCTTTATACCCTAACCATAATGTCCGTTTTTAACAGTACATAGTAAATGTATTGGAGGTTATATAAGACATACCGTCATCTAGTCCCAACCTTTATACCCTACCATAATGTCTGTATAAAACGTTACATAGACATAGTATTGGACGGTTGTATAATTATACAGACAACATCATCCTAGTCTAACGCGTGCACGACCGACGGACCTATGCTATGCCTATGCAGCCTGTGCTGACCACCAGTGACTGACGTCCCAGACCTTTCTTGCGCGCGCGGTGCGCCGGCGCCGCCGCGTGCTTGCCTTAGCCGCCAGGCAGGAGCGGTTACGGTTAGTACTTTATTTTTTTTGTGTGTGCTTAAATTTGGCGCCTTTGCAGAGTGGCCGCCTGAGTCACATGACTCAGTGAGCCTCATTACAGATGCGGCCTCTGTTGGAGAGGGCATAGCAGGAGAACATTTGGAGCAGAGATGTAAGGTAAGGATTTTTGACACTACACAGTGGGGCCAGTATGGGGTTAAAATTTCAGTTTGGGGGTGGAATGCCCTTTTTAAAGGGGAAAAATCAGTTGAATTTACTCTAACATGACAAAAACACAGTTAAATATGCCAGAGAGTGGATTTAAAAAGTGTAAAATTGCCAAAGTCCAAATTTGCCAACTGGTAGACTTTTACCCCAAAAGAAGAGTGCTGTCACAAATAGTATAATAAAAAGGTTTATAAGCTATAACGTCCATCTAGTTCCAACCTTTATACCCTACCCATAATGTCTGTCTAACAGTTACATAGTAACATAGTATTGGAGGTTGTATAAAAGACATATGTCCATCTAGTCCACCTTTATACCCTACCCATAATGTCTGTTAACAGTTACATAGTACATATTATTGGAGGTGTATAAAGACATACGTCCATCTAGTCCAACCTTTATACCCTAGCCATAATGTCTGTATAACAGTTACATAGTAACATAGTATTGGAGTTGTATAAAGGACATACGTCCATCTAGTCCAACCTTTATACCCTACCCATAATGTCTGTATAACAGTTCATAGTAAACATAGTATTGGAGATTGTATAAAGACTACGTCCATCTAGTCAACCCTTTTACCCTACCCATAATGTCTGTATAACAGTTACATCAGTAACATAGTATTGGAGGTTGTATAAGATATACGTCCATCTAGTCCAACCTTATAACCCTACCCATAAGTCTGTATAACAGTTACATAGTAAACATACGTATTGGAGGTTGTATAAAGACATACGTCCATCTAGTTCAACCTTTATAACCCTACCATAATGTCTGTCTAACAGTTACATAGGTAAACAATAGTATTGGAGGTTGTATAAAGACATCCATCCTCTAGTCAAACCGTAACCTACACCATACTGTCGTATAACAGAACATAGTAATGATGTATTGGGGTTGTAAAGAATTCTACCTTAGTCCACACACTTATACCCTACCATATGTCGTATAACAGTTATGAATATAGTATTGGGGTTGAATAAGACATACGTCCATCTAGTCCCAAACCTTTATACCCTACCCATAATGTCCGTATACAGTTACATAGTAAATGTATTGGAGGTTATATAAGACCTACCGTCCATCTAGTCCAACCTTTATACCCTACCCATATGTCCTGTATAAAACAGTTACATAGTAACATAGTATGGGGTTGTATAAAGACATACATCCATCTAGTCTAACCGTTATACCTTACCCATGAGACAGCCAAACCAACTACATCTACTTACCATAAGCAAAAATAGTATCCCATGATTCCAAGAAGCGCCCCCAGTAAGGGAGAATCCCCCTGGTCCACAGTGGGAGCCTTTCCACCAAAACCAAATTTTCGAGCATGTAGCCAACTGACTTGATGAACGTCTCTGTCTCTGCTGGGATTTCCTTCTTTAGACTGCCAATCCGAGTCTCAAATAACACAGTGCAGATACCTGGATAAGACATAAGACAATGACAGTTTAATTTGTGATTTGTGATCGACTGCAATGACATTATATTTATAATGTAGATATATTGTGGGTTGTGATCCATTGTGATTTTCTTTCGCGTTAGATCACCATTTTTTGTCCATTTCTGCCAAAATCTCACTTTATAAAGCCTATGGAAGCAAATTAAAACAGCAAACACAATCAATAGGACATGCATTTTCTTTTTACCCACAGTCCCTTGGGAAACGCAAAGCAGACACAAGCACACAGCAAAAGAGCACAGAAACGAACAACACTTTTTGGATGATGTTCAGATCAGGACCATGTGGTTCATACCATCCCTTTCAGGACTTCTTGTTCTTCTTTAGCTTGAAAATAAAGTAGTTCTAAATGACATTGGCTGTATGATTGAGGTTGTTGTCCTGGTTCCAGTCAGATGCCTTCCAAATGGTATTGCGTCATAAGTGCCTCTATATATTTCTCATCATTGACGACATCATTAATCCTGACCAAATTCCTAACTCAACTTTCAGAAATGCCGCCACCAACTTTCAAGGAAACTCCGCAGAGCTTCACAGTTGCCTACAGACACTCATTATTGTACCACTTCCTTAAGCCCTAAAGCAAACAAACTGCCTTCTGCAGCCAAATATATTTAGATTTTGACTCATCAGTCCAGAGCACCTGCTACAATTTGTCTGCATCCCAGATTTGTCTTTTTTGTGTATTGTTGAGTTGCTTGGCCTTGTTTGCACATTGGAGGTAAGGCTTCTTTTATGAAGACTACATCTGGATAGACTTCTCTAAACAGTAGATGGGGGCATCTTGGACGCGTCTGGGTCACACAGGTTTATGCCACACATCTATCAATTTCAAAGGTAACTTTGCATGATGTATTCTCCATCTGAGGCATTAATTTTCCTTCAAAAACCACAGTGTCCGTCATCCTCAATGTTGCCAATATTTATTCCTTGAACAGCATATTTTAGACCCCAGTCGGCTTTGAAAACTTTGCCTGGTAGAGACCTTGCTGATATAGTACCATGTGTCTTGTCTGTTTTGTTACTTCTCTCTTGCCATGGTGTATGATCTTATCTCGGTAGCAGAGTTCGGCTCTTCCTCACCTGGTTTAAAGTCTCTCACCAAATTCTTCACACCTGCCTAAAACTTTTGCACCGCACCGTATCCTCTATAAGTTATACACGTTGGGTGATTTAACTTCCCACATCCTGTCATTTTTGTTCATCACAGGTGTTAAACTTACTTTCAAAGGCAAATCTGTACAGTAGGTTCGACACACCATTCACCATTGTTCCAGTTGGACTCTCTGCTGTAATTTCCTTTATTTTGATTAACAAGTCAGACACCACCTCATTCAGAGAATCTGTGTAAAGAACGGCTTCCGTGGGCTTCAACATTCGTTTATTCAGCACTGAGCGAAGTTTTTGCCATCGGTGCCCTTCTCTGTTAAAAAGATAATATTGGGGTGAGAAGAAAAGCCCTAAAAGGCATGTCCACCCTTAAAACAAAAAACTGGGGACAACTCCAACTGCTATTATTACCAGTTTATTACATGCATTTGTAACTTATGATTTAATGATATAATGAATGATGTTCTATTCCTTTCTGGAAAAGGTATCTGCCTCCGCCCTCTGCTCAATGAGCTTTTTCTAAGCTTGAGCATGTGCAGAGGAGGCATCAGGGAAATAGCAATCAATCATTGGTTGATGTCAGCAGTCACAGCCTTCATTGACTGTATGAAGGGAGGGGCCAGCTTATTCTGTCAGAATATTTAATATAAAAGGTGTCTTGCGCACAGCACTCTCTATATTCACTGGATTAAGCCTGAGCATAGACCAGTGGTGGCAACCGTATGGCATGCGTGCCAGAAGTGCCACTCAGAGCCTTCTCTGTCGGCACGCGCGCACAGCAGGATTTATTACCGAAAATCTGCAAGTCATGAGCCAGGCTCCTCTCCCCCTGCCATCTGGAGCTAAGATCTTCAATAAATGTGTAGCGGCTGTCTCCATCAGAGTGAGAGAGGTCACATGAACACCAGCCTCTCTCTCTCTGCTTCTGCACATCACATTACTACATGGTACTGTAGGGGTTAATGGTCACAGTTTTGGATCTAAATTTCCCGTGTAGTAATGTAGGGGTTAATGGCCACCCTTTTAGATCTGAAACACTTATTTAGTAATATAGTGGTTATTTGTCCTTTTCACTCCAGTTTGGAAATTAAGTGGTTAATTAATCACTGTTTTGGATCCGAAACTCCAGTGTGGTGACGTAGGGGTTAATGGTCACTGTTTTGGATCTGTTGCAATTACCCATATGTCACCACACTGGAGTGTTCAAGATCCCAAACATTACCAATTACCCCCTACGTCACCACACGGGTTTCTAGATCCAAAACGAGTGACCATTATAACCCCTATGTCACCACATCGCGTTTCAGATGCCAAAACAGTTGACCATTAACCCCTACGTCACCACACTGGATTTCAGATCCAAACAAGTGACCATTAACCCCCTATGTCACCACACTGCGTTTTCAGATCCACAACAGTGACCATAACCCCTACGTCATCACACTGGAGTTTCCGATCCAAACAGTGACCATTAACCTCTTCACCACACTGGGGTTTCAGATGCAAAACAGTGACCATTAACCCATAGTCCACCACACTGAGTTTCGATCCAAACAGTGACCATTAACCCTCCCACGTACAACTGCGACGTTTCAGATCCAAACAGTGTTAATTAACCACTTAATTTCCAAACTGGAGTGAAAAAGACAAATAAACCCTATATTATAAATACGTTGTTCAGATACTAAAGGGTGTCCATTAACCCCCTACATACTAAAGGGAAATTTATGATGCCACAAAACTGTGACCATTAAACCCTTTCCAGTTACCATGTGTCAGTAATGTGATGTGCAGACGTCAAGAGATAGATGGCTGGTGTTTCATGTGACCTCCTCCACTCTGATGGAAAGCCACTACACCTGTATTGAAATCTCTAGCTACAGATGGCAGGGGAGAGGAGCCTGGCTCTGATTGCAGATTTATGGTAATAAATCCTGCTGTCGCTGCGTCTGCGGACCAGGAGAAGGCTCTGAGTAGCAACTTCTGACGCATGCCCATACAGTTTGCCACCACTGGTCTATGCTCAGGCTATTCCATTGAATATAGAGAGTGCTGTGCGCAGACACCTTTATATTCAATATTTGACAGAATAAAAGCGGCCCCTCCCTTATACAGTCATATAGGCTTGACTGCTGACATCAACCAATGATTGATTGCTTATCTCCCTGATGCCTCCTCTGTCACATGCCATCAGCTTAGAAAAAGCTGCATTGAGCAGCAGGCGGAGGGCAGATACCTTTCCAAAAGTGACCGATAAACAGTCATTCATATTCCATTAAATGCATAAGGTTACAAATGCATGTAATAACTGTAATAATAGCAGTTGGAGTGTCCCAGTTTATGTTTTAATTAGGGTGGATGCCATTTTAGGGCTTTTCTTCTCACCCCCAATATTATCTTTTAATACAGAGAAGGGCACGATGGCAAAAAACTTCGCTCAGTGCTGCATAAACGAATGTTGAAGCCCCCGGAGCCGTTCTTACACAGATTCCTGGAATGAGGGTGTGTTCCTGACCCTGGTTAATCAAAACCTAAAAGGAATTACAGCACTACAGAGAGTCCAACTGGAACAATGGTGAATGGTCGTGTTTGCGAACCTACTGTACAGATTTGCCTTTGAAAGTAAGTTTAACACCTGTGATGAACAAAAATGACAGGATGTGGAAGTATATCACCCAAAGTTGATAACTTATAGGGATGAACGGTCGGTGCAAAAGTTTTTAGGCATGGCTTGTAAGAATTTGGTGAGAGACTTATAAACCAGTCGAGGAAGAGCCGAACTCCTGGCTTACCGAGATGTCATCCACCCATGGCAATGAAGAATAACAAAACGGACTAGACAAACCCTGGTACATATCGCAAGGTCTCTACCAGGCAAAGTTTTCAAAGACCGACTGGGCGTCTAAAATATCGCTGTTCACAGGAATAATCTTGGGCAAACATTGACAGGATGACGGATACTGTGGTTTTTGGAAGAAAAATTAAATGGCCTCAGATGGAGGAACTCAGCAAAGTTACCTTTGAATTGATAGATTGTGGGCATAAACCGTGTGGACACCGACTGTCGTCCAAGATGCCCCATCTACTGTTTAGAGAAGTCTTCCAGATGTAAGTGCTTCATAAAAGAAGCCTTACCTCCAATGTGCAAAAACAGGCCAAGCCAACTAACAATCACACAAAAAGACAAAACTCGGGATGTCAGACAAATTGTAGCAGTTGCTCTGGATGATGAGTCAAAATCTAAATATATTTGGCGCAGGAAGAAGGACAGTTTGTTTGCTTAGGGCTTAAGGAAGTGTTAACATAAGGTTCTGTAGGCCAACTGTGAAGCCTGCGAGTTTCCTTGAAAGTTCGCTTGTGGCCGGCATTTTCTGAAAGTTGAGGTCGGAAATTTGGTCAGGATTAATGGTTGCGTCCAAGAGAGAATTATATAGCATGGCCTTTATGAACGCAATACCATTTGGAAGGCATCTGACTGAGAACCAGACAACAACCTCAATCATACAAGCATTCATTTAGAAATCTACTTTATTTCAGCTAAGAAGAACAAGACGTCCTGAAAGGATGGTATGAACACACATGTCGATCTGAACATCATCCAAAAAGTGTTGTCGTTTTGCTTGCTCTTTTGCTGTGTGCTTGTGTCTGCTTTGCGTGTTGCCTCCCAAGGTACTGTGGGTTAAAAACGAAAATGCAGGTCCTATTGATTGATTTTGCTGTTTTAATTTGCTTCCATAGGCTTTATTAACGTGAGATTTTGGCAGAAATGGACAAAAAAATGTGATCGCTAACGCGAAAAAGAAAAAATCACAATGGATACAAACCCACAAATATATCAATTTAAAATATAATGTCATTGCAGTCGATCACAAAATTCACAAATTATGATAAATGTCATGTGGTCTTATGTCTTACCAGGTATCTGGCACTGTGTTATTTGTAGGACTCGGTTATTGGCAGTCTAATAGAAGGGAAGCCCAGCAGAACAAGAGACGTTCATCAAGTCAGTGGCTGACATGCTCGAAAATTTGGTTTTGGTGGAAAGGACTCACCACTGTGGCCAGGGATTCTCCCTTACTGGGGGGGCCGCGTCTTGGAATCAGTTAACCATTTTGTGCTTATGGTAAGAATGTGTAGTTGTTTGGCTGTCTCCATGGGTAAGGTATACGTTAGACTAGGATGGATGTTGTCTTATAAAATCAACCTCCAATACTATGTTCTATGTAACGTTATACAGGACATTATGGTAGGGTATAAGGTTGGACTAGATGGACGGAGCTCTTTATATAACCTCAATACATGTTTACTATGTAACTGTATAAAAAAACGGAAATTATGGTTAGGGTATAAAAGGTTGGGCATATGGACGTATGTCTTGATTTCACCGCAATACGTATAGTCTATGTAATGTGTATACGACATTATGGGTTAGGGATATAAAGTGTGTGACTAGATGTTACGAATATCCCTTAACAACCCCCAATCACTATATACTATGTATCTGTTAACACACAGTTATGGGTAAGGGTTAACGGTTTTGACTAGAGGATGGTTTCTTTATACAACCTCCAATCCTATGGTTACTATGTAACTGTTAGACAGACATTATGGGTAGGGTTGAAGGTTAACTAGATGGATCTTATGTCTTAACACCTCCAATACTGTATGTTCTATTAACTGTTATACAGACTTATGGGTTAGGGTCATAAAGGTTGGACTAGATTGACGTATATCTTATACCACCCTCCAATACTATGTTACTATGTAACTGTTATAACATGACATTATGGGGTAGGGTAGTAAAGGTTGGACTAAGTGACTATGTCTTTATTACAATCCCAATCTATGTCTATATACACTGTTATAACAGTACATTATGGGTAGGTATAAAGGTTGACTTAGTATGGACGTATGTCTTTAACAACTCCATACTATGTTACTATGTACACTGTTATACAGACATTATGGCTAGGTCAAAGGTTGGACTAGATGGACGTATGTCTTTATAACAACCTCCCTCCAATATATGTTACTATTTAACTGTTAGACAACATATGGGTAGGTGTAATAAAGGTTGGACTAGATGGTACATATGTCTTTTATACAACCTCCAATACTTATGTTACTAGTGTACTGTTAACAGACATCTATGGCTAGGGTATAAAGGTTGGACTGATGGACGTTATAGCTAATACACCTTTTTATTAACTATTTGTGACAGCAACTCGTTCTTATTGGGGTAAAAGTTCTACCCAGTTGGCAAGATTTGGACTTGGGGGGTTAATGGTCACTGTTTTGGATCTGAAACTCCAGTGTGGTGACGAAGGGGTTAATGGTCACTGTTTTGGATCTGAGACTCCAGTGTGGTGACGTAGGGGTTAATGGTCACTGTTTTGGATCTGAAACTCCAGTGTGGTGACGAAGGGGTTAATGGTCACTGTTTGGGACCTCAAATTCCCTTGTAGTAATGTAGGGGTTAATGGTCACCCTTTTAGTTCTCAAACACTTATTTAGTAATATAGTGGTTATTTGTCCTTTTCACTCCAGTTTGGAAATGAAGTGGTTAATTAATCACTGTTTTGGATCTAAAACTCCAGTGTGGTGACGTAGGGGTTAATGGTCACTGTTTTGGATCTGAAACTCCAGTGTAGTGACGTAGGGGTTAATGGTCACTGTTTTGGATCTGAAACGCCAGTGTGGTGACGTAGGGGTTAATGGTCACTCTTTTGGATCTGAAACTCCAGTGCGGTGACGTAGGGGTTAATGGTCACTGTTTTGGATCTGAAACTCCAGTGTGGTAATGCAACTCTACATGGCGTTATCATAGATTTACAATCACTTAACTGATCGAAATTGACGCTAAACTGATCGTTAAAGGCTAAAAAGCGATAACCGCCCTTTATGAATGTGGCCCCTGGTGTGGCCAGACCCATTCAACAACAATAGCTTGTGCTTTTTAACACCCAATCGGATCACAAGTTTAAACGTGGTAGTGTGGCCTAGTCATAAAGGAGACTTTACAATTAATCTCCCCTGACACCACACTCTCCACTGAAAGACCCAGGACCCAAACTGTTAGGTCCCACCCCTGCGTTTCCCCTAGATCCCTCATGCCAAGCCCCTGGCCCTGCCTCCTCCTACAGTACAGAACTGTTCAATGGGAAACATTCTCTGCCAGAAGCAACACTTCCCATTGGCCAGTCCAGGAATATTCAGACTGCCACTCCAAGCAGAACTTTGGTACCCTGGTATGGGGGGAGTACCCAGAGGGGAGGACCTAACTGCTGATATTTTTTAGGGTAAATAGTTTTATTTTAAAGGGCAACTTGTGGTCTCAAACAGTTAGAATTAAATGAAAGCCTGCAGTATTCTTTACACTGAGCCACACATCACATCTCTTGGCTGGAGCCTGTCAATTACATTGGGGTTATGTTCAAACTTCCTGCTTCCAGTAGGTTGAGTGACATCACTGATCTCTGCCCCACCCTTCTGCCCCAGGGAGAAGCATGCTCTGTTAAGACTTTTTCTGGGGAAATCAGGAAGTACCGATGAAAAACAATTGACAGTTGAGAAGGGGACCTATTATGCAGGCAGAGGCTGGTCCCTGACTGCAAACTGGTCACATGGCTAAAAACAGGAAGAGTTCAACCAGAAGTTACATTGCTGAACTTTTGTAGCATAACTTATTACAAATTTTATCTAGAGATGTGATTTAGGTTTTATTTTGAAGGTCACGATGGAAACTTTTTTATTAATTACTAGTTTGGAAGAATTGAGACCACGTTTCCCTTTAATTTATATAAATTGTAATTTCTTTTTAAAATATGAATAATCCTGAATGATTGTAATTATATAACTAGCAGATTGCTGTAACCTCTGAATTCATCAGCATTTTGGGTAACAATCTGTAATTGTTTTCAGTCCCTCCTTCCAGGGAGTATCAATTGGTTTTCCTCCCTATTGCATATAGGTCATGGGAGGTCACCAAATAGTTACTTTGCATTTTTGAAATGGGCAAGAGGGAGGGAGCGACTATAGAACTGACATGTGCAACCCTGTAACATGTCCAGACAACTCTGGTGGAAGGCGGAACTCAGAAAAGCCTGAGACCTGCGAATTAAATAGATATGAATCCACGTGCTGATGATTTGAGATGGAAAGATATGATAATCCGAGGGCGTAGGCCAGATTAGGTCCCCTGCAGGTCTTTCAACAAACCTTTCAAAGATGTTCCAGCTCAATATTCTACTTACAAACCACGGCTCATCTCTTCATCATGGTAATAGCCCTCAGTCTAGCTGCATAGATTGACATTAGGACCAATGGCTGACGGCCGTTACAGAACGAGCCTCCTCTGCTGCAGGTGAGGGCTTGTAACGAACCAGCTTGCCGCAGCAGCCAGTGGAGGTGTGTCTGCACCAGTGAGGGATCGGAGTTTTTATAAGTAGAATATCAAGCCTGGGACTAAAATGAAAACAAGGTGTGTGGGGCTGAACTATGTAATTTTATTTTTTTTCTTAGGAAGATGGACCTGCCCTTTAAATAACTTGGCTGCAGTTTGGCTGGGTTAGTTTGAGCTGCACCGAACTGGTTTTTATGTGGTGTGGGCTTGGGCCCTGCTAATCTAACTATGCCCCTTTAACACAGAACAACATTCATACCAGGACTTGGTGTAGGATTACACTGGCGACACTTGGAATAAACTTTACCAAGGGGCTGCAAACAGAGAATCGCCCCGAGCAATGGTTGGACTTCGACCCTCCAGTACTGGGAATTGTAAAGAAAAAGCCATCAGTTGACTGTCTGAAAGGAACGGTCTATTTTTATTATGGAGATGATTATCCTCCCAGCAGCTTCTTGTTGATTAGAAAAACAACAGCGAGTTCCAGATTCCTCCTCTTCTGTGGGACGTTCCTTGGGGTGAACTCGGATGTTTCCTATATTTCAGAGCTTTCCCTCTGCCAGTCATGTTGTGCAATGTTCGTGCAAAGGTTAAGGAAAGGTTCCCATGCTGTGCTCCAGCAAAATGGGGATACGTACAAAGTGGAAGAGAGAAGACCACCCTTGGGGGTCTCGGGAACCCGCGATGGAAAGAAGAAATTTAAGACCTTTGATGACCTTCCAGGCCCAGTACACGAACACCCCTGTACTGGATTTTCCTTAGGGGTTATGTCTTCCGTAACCATGAACTAGAGTAAGAAAGACACAACCAAGAACATTCCACACTGCAAAAACTCATTTCAGGAGGTTCCACGAGGCTAACTACAGAATGTAAGAACACAATTTCTCCAATATGTACAAATGTCTCTCTAGGGCTGTCTCGCTACCATGAATACAGCGAGAGTGCGGATATCCCCAAGCTTATCTCTGAAAAGGAGAGACAGACTCACATAAACCATTACACATGTGTTTCTGTCCCGCTCTTAATTAAATAATGAATTTAAGAGAGGTTGTATAGAATTTTAGGAAGTCAGGGATCTGCTATTAACATCAGGGATACTCCAGATCCACAGGTAGAGGTGGGAGCCTGACCCATGCTCCATGTATTAGTAGCAGTTGTTTAGCTACTTGGAGGGGTGTTTCCTAGGGGTTTTGGCACCTGAAACTACTTTTAAATGCCGCCTATCCGGCGGGGACGGCACCATGAAGCAGGCATGGCTTCATCAGGAACATGGGCGTGGCTTGTGAAGGGGTATGGTGGGCTAGCTAACACTTACTGGTGAACTGGAGGGCTGACAACACGGATTGGTGGACAGGATGGGCTGACTTAATAATTGTGGACTGGTGCTGAAAAGCGGTATTGCAGGAGTATTTTTTTTTTTTTTTTTAACTGGCACCTTTTCAGTGTCCGCAGGGTGCACCCTGAGCAAATGTTTTACCGTGCTTCATGGAAGGGGCACCTCTGGCACTATTTGGTCAATAAAGTTTTTATGTATCAACGCCCAGAAACACCCCCAGGCCATTCTAATTATTTACTCTTATTACTTTTTTAGTTGGGATCCACCATGGAAACGCTGAACCTGATAGGTTGGGAGCTCCGCAAACAAAAACTAGTTGGTTGTAGTCTAAAAAGATGTCAAATTAAATAAGAAAATATTGCAGCCCCGTGTCTATAGAACAAGGACGCAACAGCTGAGTTACCGTAAAGCGCAAATAAAGCTTTATATCGGCAAAGCTTTAATATCAGAAAAAGGAGGTACAAACTTGGACGGAAGCAGGAATTGTATTAACACTGAAATTCTATCAACAGCAGAAATTAAACAAATATTCAGTTAACCAGGGGGTAGAATACGATTGGGCTCTGTCCCCTTTAGGGTACCTACCTACCTCACCCCCCACTCACTCCTGTATCAACTCGCTCTCAAAAGTCTACTCCTGACTGTGCCCTGGCCATCTAGATGCCCCTGTAGCCCAATAAATTGAACATATTGAGTCTGTAATAAGTTACATTTGGACAATGTCCCATGTGTTCTTATCTTGATATGCTATGAAAAGCCTTGAAATGATTTTAATCATTGATAGGTCCCTGTCTTCCTGTTTCCCATTGTCCTTTGCTGATTCAAGTCTATGGGTTGGTGCCAATAATGTTTAAATTCATTGGGGTGTTCCAGAAGCAGAGGAGCTTGGGGGGAAAGGAGAGCAGCACCAACAATCACATTATTTTATAGAAAACTGAAAGCATTTCAAGGGCTAGGGAAACATAAAAGGTCAACTCCTAACTACATGGAGAATGGTGTTAAAGTTAATTTATAAATAAACTCTTATTCTCCTTTAAATATATACTTGTCTCCAGCAGTCCTACAAATCCCACCATCCTCATTGAAAGCCTGTACATTTTGCCTTTCAGGTGATGGCCAAGAAGAGGTTTGGACCAATGGGAAAGTTCAAATAGGACATCACAATCTTGTGATGTGCCACCCAGAGATACTAGAAAAGTTGTTAAGAGAAGAAGGGAAATATCCAATGAGAACGGAAATTTTGCATGGAAAGATCATCGGGATTTAGGGGGTTTTCCTATCCCATTAACTGAGTGAGGAAATAATGGTTTGTTTTTAGAACAGTGGAACAGTGTTTGCCTATACACATCATATACACAGCACATACACAATCATATACACAGCACATACACATCAAATCCACATCAATACACAGCACACATCACACATCATATACACATCATATAACAGTATATAAACATAACTAATCATATACACACATATCACAGCACATACACAGCAGATCCACTCATATACACAGTATATACATACACAATCATATACACTCATATCACACACAGACACAGCATCACTCATATACAATTATAACCACACACATCATATACACATCATATACCACACCCATACAGCAATACACATCACTAACCACTATCCACAGAAATACACATACAAACACAGATATCATACATACACACATATACACTATAACACAACAAATCACACAGCATAACAAATCACATCAGATACACATATATACACATATAACAACATCATTACACAGCATATACACGGTATATACACACCATATACACGCCACATGCACAGCATATAACACATCATATAACATACTCATATACACATCATATACACAGTATACACACTATACACACATAATACACCTCATATACACATCATATATACACAGCAATACACAGCATCATACACATCATACACATCAGACAACACATATACACAGCATATACCCATCATAACACTCATATACACATCAATACCAGTATATACACAGCATATACACATCATATACACATCATATACACAGCATAACATCATTACACATCCTATACACATATACACACAACAATTACACATCATTACACATCATATACACAGATATACACAGCATATACACACCTATACACATCAATACACATCATCTATACACGCATATACACATCATATACACATCACATCACATCATATACACAGCATATACACACATATACACATCATATACACATCATATACACATTATATACACAGAATATACACACATACAATCAAACACATATACACTAGCACAGCATATACAACATCATATACACATCATATACACAGTATATACACAAATCATATAACATCATATACACAGCATATACACATCATATACACATCATATACACATGCATATAACACATATACACATCATATACAAATACACATCATATACACACGCCAATAACCAACATATCACCATCATATACACAACATATATCACACTCATATACACATCATATACACAGCATATACACAACATATACACATCATATACACATCTATACACAGTAATATACACACATATAAACATCAAGCATTACACATCATATACCAGTTACAGCTACACACCATATACACATATTACCGCATATACCACCATATACACATCATATACACAGTCATATACACATCATATACACATATATACACATCATATACACAACAATATCACAGTAAATACACATCATATACCCATCATATACACATCATATACACAATCATATACACACATATACGCAGCATAGGAGAAGCTTGAGACTGTGTGTTTCCCATGACTGCGGCCAACTCCCTCAGGTGCTCTTTTTAGAAGACCTGCTACACACATCATCTATCTATGTTTTTTTATCTTAACTAAATAAGCTAGGTACACACTGCAGATAAAGCACTGGTACCGACAGTATCGGGGCTTTATCGGCAGTGTGTACCTAGCTTATTTAATTAACTATTAAATAGATTTTATAGATAGATAGTATTTATAGATAGATAAACTATTATTCGTCTAGATTAACCCAAAGCTTGGTTGTATATCCAAAACAGTGACCATTACACCCTACGTCACCACACTGGAGTTTAGATCCAAACATGACCATTAACCCCTATGTCACACACTGGAGTTTTAGATCCAAAACAGTGAGCATTAACCCCTACGTCACCACACTGGAGTTTTAGATCCAAAACAGTGACCATTAACCCCTATGTCACCACACTGGAGTTTTAGATCCAAAACAGTGACCTTAACCCCTATGTCACACACTGGATTTTAGATCCAAAACAGTGACCATGACCCCCTATGTCCACCACACTGGAGTTTAAGATCCAAAACAGTGAGCATTAACCCTACGTCACCACACTGAGTTTTTAGATCCAAAACAGTGAGCATAACCCCTACGTCACCCACACTGAGTTTTGATCCAAAACAGTGACCATTAACCCCTATGTCACCCACACTGGAGTTTCAGATCCCAAACAGTGACCATTAACCCCTAAATGTCACCACACTTGAGTTTTCAATCCAAAACAGTGACCAGTAACCCTCGTCACCCACTGGCGAGTTTCAGATCCAAACAGTGACATGAACCCCTATGTCACCATGTGTTCAGATCCAAAACAGTGACCATTAACCCCTAGAGGGGTTAATGGTCACTGTTTTGGATCTGAAACTCCAGTGTGGTGACATAGGGGTTAATGGTCACTGTTTTGCATCTGAAACCCCAGTGTGGTGACAGGGGTTAATGGTCACTGTTTTGGATCTGAAACTCCAGTGTGATGACGTAGGGGTTAATGGTCACTGTTGTGGATCTGAAACGCCAGTGTGGTGACATAGGGGTTAATGGTCACTGTTTTGGATCTGAAA